>OY821517.1:246777414-246787625 GCA_963682025.1 Cordilura impudica
AATTTTCATTTGCCATTTTTCATTTTCCATTTTAATTTTTAATCTTTTAAATTTTAATTTTTTTTTCAATTTTCATTTTTCATTTTCCATTTTCCAGTTTTCATTTTCCATTTTTTATTTTTCATTTTCCATTGTTCATTTTCCATTTTTATACCCTATACCACTATGTGGTTTGGGTATAATGACTTTGTGCTGCTGTTTGTAACAACCAAAAATATTTGACCTAGACCCATCTTTAATTATACCGATCGAATCAGAATCACTTTCTGAGTTGATTTAACAATGTCCGTCCGTCCGTCCGTCCGTCCGTCCGTCTGTGTGTCCATGTAAAGCTTGTAATCAAACTGCAGGTCGCAAATATGAATATATTTTGATGAAATTTGGCATATAAGCTTTTATCGGCCATGGGATGAACGCTATTGAAATTGGTGAGAATCGGTCCATGTTCAGACCTAGCCCCCATACAAATTACCCATATGAAATCGACATAAATTGCCATAAGATCCAAATTGTCATATAGATCTTACTCAAATTGGGTTTGTATGCGTTCATTACATCCACTAATTAGTAGTCGAAAAATGATCCCTTTGACCCCATATAGAGCTGCTTCCCGATCTTCACTTAAATCCATTAAAAAACAAAAATATTGCACTGATTCTTCTCAAATTTTGTTTGTACATATTTTTGCAAAATATAAAGAGACTTTACCAAACATGATCAGAATCGGTCCATTTTTGGACCTAGTCCCTTTATAGATATAGCATCCGATATGAACTTTTTCATGTCTGCAGCCAAAAAAATTAATAAAAATCCCACTCAAATTTGGTTTATGCTTATTTTCTATATCGAAGTAGTTGGACCGAAAGATAGGGTCTCTAAACCATGGTATAGGGTATCATATAGTCGGTCTAGACCGACTATAATTTTCTTACTTGTTCATTTTTCATTTTTATACCCTATACCACTATGTGGTTTGGGTATAATGACTTTGTGCTGCAGTTTGTAACAAACAAAAATATTTGACCTACACCCATCTTTAATTATACCGATCGAATCAGAATCACCATCTGATTCGATTTAACGATGTCCGTCCGTCCGTCCGTCCGTCCGTCCGTCTGTGTGTCCATGAAAAGCTTGTAATCAAACTGCAGCTCGCAAATATGAATATATTTTGATGAAATTTGGTATTTGATCTTATATCGGCCATGGGATGAACGCTCTTCAAATTGGTGAGAATCGGTCCATGTTCAGACCTAGCCCCCATACAAATGACCCCTATGAACTCAACATATATTGCCATAAGATCCAATTTATCATACAAATCTTAGTCAAATTGGGTTTGTATGTATATATTACATCCATTAATCAGTAGTCCAAAAATGACCCCTTCTCTTAGTCATAGGCCCCATATAGAGCTGCTTCCCGATCGTCAATTAAATCTATCAAAAAACAAAAATATTGCACTGATTCTTCTCAAATTTTGCTTGTATATATTTTTGCAAATTACAAGAGACTTTACGAAACATGGTCAGGATCGGTCCATTTTTGGGCCTAGTCCCCATATAGATATAGCATCCGATATGAACTTTTTCATATCTGCAGCCGAAAAAATTAATAAAAATCCCACTCGAATTTGGTTTATGCTTATTTACTATATCCAGTTAGTTGGGCCTGAGAGATAGGGTCTCTAAACGCATGGTATAGGGTATTGTATAGTCGGTCTAGACCGACTATAATTTTCTTACTTGTTCATTTTTCATTTTTAATTTTCAACTTTTAATTTTTCAATTTTCATTTTCCATTTGTCGTTTTTCTTTTTTCGTTTTTCATTTTTAGTTTTTCATTTTTCATTTTTCGTTTTTCATTTTTCATTTTTCATTTTCAATTTTTCATTTTTCAATTTTCATTTTTCATTTTTCATTTTCCATTTTCCATTTTTCATTTTCCACTTTCTATTTTCCATTTTTCTTTTTTAGTTTTTAATTTTTAATATTTAATTTTTATTTTTAATTTCTATTAATTTTTAATTGCTTAGGCCGTTGTGACACGTGTAGTATTAATATATACACAACTGTAGTGACTTCAACAATACGAAGAATTACAACATATACAACATATCTTAAGAAAAGCAACAAACACACTGAAAAATTTTATTTTTTCTAGAGTTTTTTCAAAGTTTCATTCATAACTCGTGACCCCTTTGACCGATTTTGACGATTTTAAATATGAACTCCTTTGGGATATTAGTAAACGATATTATACAAAAGCGAACGGTCTAGCTTAAATATTGACGGCGTGATCGTGATTTCCACAGACAGACGGAGAGACAGTCATCGCTAAATCAAAATCCCTTGTAAGAATGCTCAAGAAAATATATGGGTTTTGGGGTCTCCAGAACTCATTTCGATGCGTTACAAACGGAATGACAAACCTATATATACCCTCTGCCACTAAGGTGTGGAAGGCATAAAAATCGTTTTTTTTATTTGCTCATTCAAACAGTAAATAAAAAAAAATTTTTTTTGCTTAAATTGAATGAAATCGATATATGTAAGTCGTATATGGGTACCCCACATAATTTTCAGTACTGAATATTTTGGGCTTTTTTAAATATGGGAAAGTCAAAGATTCGTTGATCTGTGCAATAATTTCGTCAATTTTCCCCAAAAAGGTGAAAAAAAATCCACAAAAATGCACGATAACGTCTCCTGGCGGCTTTTAAAAATAAATGTTAAAAATGGATTTCCCGACCCAAAAAACCGCCGGTATACACATTTTCGATAATTTTTTAACATTTGAATGAGTATTATGGAAAATATCATGAAAGTATCTTCATCGAAATTTTGGCAGGATCGAAAATGAATTTAGAGGTATGGTTCCTTGGGCAAATATACTTGTTATGGCCCATAGTACCAGAATCGCGATAAACCCATGGAGATTTTTTTCGGCTCCCTACAATTTGAACGATCCTAATATATATGTATGGCCATTTCAAATTAAAAATTAACTGCAATTAAAAACGTTATAATTGGAAAGGCTAATCTGTTGGCTTTAGGGGTATGTGAGAAATAAAAAATGTTCTCCAATCGTTAATCCCATTAAATTTGTTGCTCCTATAAGATAACTTATTCCATAAAGCATTATTCACTGCAGTTTTAACTGTGACGATAATTTAGTGAATAATGTGGGCTACGATTTACTAATTGAGAGCAAACAACGCTCTTTCGCAACGAAAGTTTCCATTCCTCGTTTGTTTTTTCTCTAACTTTAGTTCTTGTTCTGATAAAACTCTTTACAAAGTTCTTATGGGAATAATTATTCACTATATTATTGGTTCCAGCCTCCGTGTTTACATGCACTCGTATAATGATAGCCAGCTTAACCTTGGTTATTTGGTTTCGTTAGCTGTAATTCCTCATAGTAATAATTAGGTTCCGAAGAGTCCAATAAGAAGAAAGACAATTCCACGCATTAGTGAAATGCAACATCTGATATCTTGCAGACTGCGATTTAATATTTGAAGATAGAAATTTTATTCCTCCGTCTCCTGGAGCATCTTTCATTTAATAGGCGTCAACACCTGATTAAAAACATATTTTTGTTGAAGAAGCAATTTTATGCACGATATTCCCTTTATATTTTGAATCAGCATATATCAGATGAACTCATAACCTCTACATAATACAAAGATAGCCTGCATAGTGGCTTTCGGAAGAATCGAAATTACGATCAGTAAAGAAGTGTCACGTGAAAATACAGTTATGATGCTGCTGAAAGGCAGTTTATCGCAGGCGCGCCCACCTGTAGTTCGGCCGAGAGACGTTAGCTTTAGATATGTAACCGAAGTCAAGTATCCAGGTATCAACATACGTGTGAGAATGAACTTTTTAGTTAATTTCTCTGCGGTAAGAGAAAAGTTAACGGTAGTTGTGGGAGGAATCAGACGCATCCTTAGGAATCACTGGGGTCTTAGCAGGAGAGCTGTCCGTGCCATATATAGTGATCTGTTCGATGCTTGCGCAACGTTCGGCTCGTCTGTACGGTACAGAACCGCTTTGTCTGCTATGGGCAAGAACCGAATCTTGTCTTGTCAGAGATTGGCAATGCTGGCTTGCATGCCAGTTTGCTACACTGTTTCGACAGATGTTATTCAAGGTCTATTAGGTGCAGCTCTCCCAGACTTGTAGGTGGTACAACGTGGTATTATTTTCACGATTAAGAAGGGGCTGCCGCTATCAGGACATGACTGGTTAACTTTGACTGAAATCGCTGATTTAGACTTGAGGCAGGTGAAACTCCTCCTGGACGAGCATCTTCTTTCAAGATGGCGTTCACCTTGGTCTGACAGTGACAAGGGGCGAACTAATTACGAGTTTATATGGGACGTGACTTTCATTAGAGACCGCCCGGACTTTGGCTGCGGGTGCTTTGACCGGGTGTTCACTTTATAGTGATATAAGGAGCTTAGAGGGTATGGGAATTTTTCAAACGGCGGTAGGATTGGATTTCAGTAGGGCATTAGAGGACGGGCGGACTGTTAGAAATTTAGGTTAATACGCAAGGCTCATATACAATCGTAGGCGAACTGGACGGTACTGGGGTGGCTTCCGATGCGGGCATCCGTGGTGGTGCTGAACTGCCACTGAATGGTCGGTCCAGTAGTGCACATTGTCGTGCCTTGCTTTTGGATATGCGTATGACCGTTGGCGGGGGCAGATACATCGTTATCTGTCCCTCCACAAAGTGCACCGTCTTCGGATCTCTCTCTTTGCTGTTTACTGATTGTTGCTGCTACCTGATGTTCTGCGCTTCTGTTCCTGACGTCTTCTATGTGCTGTCTGTGGAGCTTCCGTGAGGGGGCTATGTTTATTGTTGTTTGTTTGCTGCTACTGAGGAAGCACATACTCACTCAGAATGCGGCTGTTCATTGTTGTGTTCTTGTCTTTTTACGTCTATATTTTTTTGTCTAGGGCCACCAGTCCGGAACTGTTTGGAGTTCAACTAGTAGTACCTTCGGCTACGAAGCCTGACCAGAGGCAGCATTCTGGTATCACAGGAGTCAGACGCCCCTGGAACCTAGTTCCATCCTGGCAGTAGTGTGGCCCCCTTGAGGAGCATCGTGGTGGCTGTGGTTTAGACCCAAATTGCGCGGAGAGCGCAAGTCGGTGTGGAGTTTCATTGCCGTGACCCATAGATCGGTAGGAGTATTAGATAGTACTCCGCTCCTAATCCAATGGGAAGGTCATGTCCATATGCATGCCTGAAATTGGTACTTATACTGCGAGGGCGCCGGTGGACGCATAGTTTCCACCCGGTATTAAGTGCACCGTGATGTCAGGCCATCGTCGCAGGTACTCACGTTAATCTTGAACACGTCTGTCTGTCTGCCCTCCTGTCTGTTGAAGTCACGCTCATTCACACAAGAAACCAATTTATCAGCGTAAAGTTATGATATATCATTTGCCATTATTTCTAGCAGGTTGCTATTAAAAATAGGGTAAACCGGGTATCATTGTGCCAAGATATGTCCAAAAATATGAATTCGCCTCTAAAAATTTTAAAAAGTCAGTGTGTTTCTTGCAATAATTTTGTATTAAGTATATCAAATTGTTTACTTCTTCAAATGTTTTGTTTACATTTGTTATAAATAGTGCAATAAGTCAACATATTAATGAAAATTCAAAACTCATGTAGACGGTATCAAAGATTCGCCACAGCCAAATTTAACACTCTTACTTGTTTTTTAGTACAGCGGCCAAGCATCCGTTACAATCCTGCTAATATTTTTTGCAATGCTCTGAACGGGTAAAATAACTCATTATGTCAAATTTCGTTAGAAAAGTGTAAGAGAGATTAAAGATTTTTTTCAAAATTTTTTAGATATCCAAAAAATAGATATTGGAGAAATGTATTTTAAATTTTCGAATAAAAAAAAATGTTTTTACTACTTTAGGCAGTCCTACCGGACTTTTCCGGAACTGAACTAGGTTATATGATCTGGCAAAACCGACTATAACTCTTTTATTCAAAAACATGGATTTTATTTTTCCTTGCAAATAAGTTATTATAAAAGAGAGACAAAAGTTGTATAAAACTATTACTAAACATGGCAATTAAACAAAATTTTATTGCTACGAGTATTTCAATATTTCGTGTAAATAAAAGATTGAGAACAACTTTTTCAGATTTATTTTATTTTGAGTAAACTACAATATGAATGAATTTTCCTCTCAATAGGACTCTTAACAGTTTGAAGCAGATTTACTTATATCAGTATAATCGTACTAAATAATAAAAGAAAATGAAAACATCATCATCTACTCGACATTACATGCAAAATCCTAAAATAATAAAACAAAAAATACAAAAGTCTTTCTTCCTTGCACACAATACCTGTTTTAAAAGTAGAAAAAAAAATACAAAAAAAAAAAATCGACAAAAGCCCGAAAATAAATGCAAAATAAAAAAAAACATTGAGAACAATATAAAGAAAATTGTATAGTACCTCGAGTTAGGGCGCGCCATATTTATGCAGCTTTGCTTTCGCTAGAATTCCTAATTTATTTACAATTTGCTGAAGGCATTATTTTTTCATATACTGAAGCAGCTTGCCCTTTTTGATATCTGAAAAAAAGCTTTTCATTATAATTGATTTATCGAGTGTCCCAGTCATTTGCTTATTTCATAAAAATATAAATGGAATTCTACTTTGTTTTATATTTTTATAAATAGATGGTTGGAGGGTAAGAAAATAAAATAACTAACAAAGCTTTGATAAATTATTTTATAAAGTATCTTCAAATATTTAGGTAAATTTCCTTTTAACAAGCATGAATGAACCAGAACTAAAATTAACTGAAACAAAATGTTATGCTCAAAGCTTACAGGCAAAACCGAACCCCCATTGACAATGAACAGGATGTTGCGGGCACTTGCTGTCTAAATTATGGATTTATTTTTGGATTTTACTTTATTGTGTAGGTGCGGTCGGATAGCCACTACTAATACATAAATATTGTATTAGTAGTGGCTATACGACATGCTAGTTGCCATTTGTTGTCTTCCAAAAGTGAATGGAAAACCTATTCCAATTATATGCACATGTTGCTTGTTTCATAACTAGCATTTTTCACAGAGGTATATAAAAACAACAGAAAAATCTTAATATTACATACAAAATTTTGATATAGTCGGTATAGTGGATATTGGTCCAAACAATTTTGTAATTTTTTTGTCTTTTTGATAGATTTTAGTAAAGATTAGAACGCAGTTTTAAGGGTATGAGATTCATGACTCGTAATTAGCTTACACGTTAAAATTTTGGACTGCTGGGGTCGAATCGTCGCATTCGTTATCGAAATTTTTCAATCGGAATTAATTTTTTATTTTCGAAAATAAAATAATAATAATAACTTTACTCTGTCATAGCTAACGAGTTATGGTCCATAGTTAATGATAAAAGTGAAACGAGGTCTGACGATTGTCCGTCTTCTTTAAATAATAAACCAAAATATGGAATTTCGATTGATTTTACTCGGTATCGAATGCGACGATTTGCCCCCTGATTTATGGGTGTAATACACAACTATATATGGAATGGTATTTGGGTTTACACAAGATCCAATTAACCAATTTCAATAGTGACGGATTAAAGCTTATTATTATCATTATTATTATTATTATTATTATTATTATTATTATTATTATTATTATTATTATTATTATTATTATTATTATTATTATTATTATTAATATTATTATTATTATTATTATTATTATTATTATTATTATTATTATTATTATTATTATTATTATTATTATTATTATTATTATTATTATTATTATTATTATTATTATTATTATTATTATTATTATTATTATTATTATATTATTATTATTATTATTATTATTATTATTATTATTATTATTATTATTATTATTATTATTATTATTATTATTATTATTATTATTATTATTATATTATTATTATTATTATTATTATTATTATTATTATTATTATTATTATTATTATTATTATTATTATTATTATTATTATTATTATTATTATTATTATTATTATTATTATTATTATTATTATTATTATTATTATTATTATTATTATTATTATTATTATTATTATTATTATTATTATTATTATTATTATTATTATTATTATTATTATTATTATTATTATTATTATTATTATTATTATTATTATTATTATTATTATTATTATTATTATTATTATTATTATTATTATTATTATTATTATTATTATTATTATTATTATTATTATTATTATTATTATTATTATTATTATTATTATTATTATTATTATTATTATTATTATTATTTATTATTATTATTATTATTATTATTATTATTATTATTATTATTATTATTATTATTATTATTATTATTATTATTATTATTATTTATTATTATTATATTATTATTATTATTATTATTATTATTATTATTATTATTATTATTATTATTATTATTATTATTATTATTATTATTATTATTATTATTATTATTATTATTATTATTATATTATTATTATTATTATTATTATTATTATTATTATTATTATTATTATTATTATTATTATTATTATTATTATTATTATTATTATTATTATTATTATTATTATTATTATTATTATTTTATTATTATTATTATTATTATTATTATTATTATTATTATTATTATTATTATTATTATTATTATTATTATTATTATTATTATTATTATTATTATTATTATTATTATTATTATTATTATTATTATTATTATTATTATTATTATTATTATTATTATTTATTATTATTATTATTATTATTATTATTATTATTATTATTATTATTATTATTATTATATTATTATTATTATTATTATTATTATTATTATTATTATTATTATTATTATTATTATTATTATTATTATTATTATTATTATTATTATTATTATTATTATTATTATTATTATTATTATTATTATTATTATTATTATTATTATTATTATTATTATTATTATTATTATTATTATTATTATTATTATTATTATTATTATTATTATTATTATTATTATTATTATTATTATTATTATTATTATTATTATTATTATTATTATTATTATTATTATTATTATTATTATTATTATTATTATTATTATTATTATTATTATTATTATTATTATTATTATTATTATTATTATTATTATTATTATTATTATTATTATTTATTATTATTATTATTATTATTATTATTATTATTATATTATTATTATTATTATTATTATTATTATTATTATTATTATTATTATTATTATTATTATTATATTATTATTATTATTATTATTATTATTATTATTATTATTATTATTATTATTATTATTATTATTATTATTATTATTATTATTATTATTATTATTATTATTATTATTATTATTATTATTATTATTATTATTATTATTATTATTATTATTATTATTATTATTATTATTATTATTATTATTATTATTATTATTATTATTATTATTATTATTATTATTATTATTATTATTATTATTATTATTATTATTATTATATTATTATTATTATTATTATTATTATTATTATTATTATTATTATTATTATTATTATTATTATTATTATTATTATTATTATTATTATTATTATTATTATTATTATTATTATTATTATTATTATTATTATTATTATTATTATTATTATTATTATTATTATTATTATTATTATTATTATTATTATTATTATTATTATTATTATTATTATTATTATTATTATTATTATTATTATTATTATTATTATTATTATTATTATTATTATTATTATTATTATTATTATTATTATTATTATTATATTATTATTATTATTATTATTATTATTATTATTATTATTATTATTATTATTATTATTATTATTATTATTATTATTATTATTATTATTATTATTATTATTATTATTATTATTATTATTATTATTATTATTTATTATTATTATTATTATTATTATTATTATTATTATTATTATTATTATTATTATTATTATTATTATTATTATTATTATTATTATTATTATTATTATTATTATTATTATTATTATTATTATTATTATTATTATTATTATTATTATTATTATTATTATTATTATTATTATTATTATTATTATTATTATTATTATTATTATT